>CM054390.1:10019735-10049735 GCA_028858755.1 Ara ararauna
GGGATGTGGGATATAGGGATACAGGCATGGGCCCCCAATGCCCCATAGCCCCCCATAGCCCCATAGCCTCATAGCCCCCAGTGCCCCCCATAGCCCTCATAGCCCCCCATTTTCCAATAGCCCCCACTGCCCCACAGCCCCCACAGCCCCCACTGCCTCATTGCCCCCATAGCCCCCATTGCCCCATAGCCCCCATTACCCCCCATCACCCCCCACTGCCCCCATTGCCCCATAGCCCCCCATAGCCCCCAATGCCCCATAGCCCCCATTGCCCCCCATCACCCCCCATTGCCCCCCCTACCTGGGCAGAGTGTTTCTCTGTGGGGCGACGCTCAGGGACTTGGTGGAGCCCTGGGGGGGGTCATGGGGGGGGTCACGAGGGGGTCACGGAGGTCACGGGGGGGTCACGGGGGGGGCGGGGCCTCACCGCGTGCTCGCTGCGTCGGGTGGGGGCGGTGCTTCTGCGCTGGGGGGGGTCAGAGCGGGGTCACGGGGGGGTCACGGGGGGGTCAGAGGGGGGAGGGGCGGTTCCCACCGCTGTTCCCCCGCCCCCCCCCGGCTCTCACCTGCTCGGGAGGGGGCGGGGCCTGGCACGGTGACGTCACCTGCGGGGGGGCGGGGTCACCCGCATGGGACCCACAGAAGGAGCCCAGCCCCATAGACGGCCCCAGCCCTATAGAATGGCCCCAGCCCCATAGAGGGACCCAGCCCCATAGCGGGTCCCAGCCCTATAGAATGGCCCCAGCCCCATAGAGGGACCCAGCCCCATAGCGGGTCCCAGCCCCATAGCGGGTCCCAGCCCTATAGAATGGCCCCAGCCCCATAGAGGGACCCAGCCCCATAGCGGATCCCAGCCCTATAGCGGGTCCCAGCCCTATAGAATGGCCCCAGCCCCATAGAGGGACCCAGCCCCATAGCGGGTCCCAGCCCTATAGCGGGTCCCAGCCCTATAGAATGGCCCCAGCCCCGTAGAGGGACCCAGCCCCATAGCGGGACCCAGCCCCATAGAATGGCCCCAGCCCCATAGCAGGTCCCAGCCCCATAGTGGGCCCCAGCCCTATAGAATGGCCCCAGCTCCACAGCGGGTCCCAGCCCCATAGCAGGCCCCAGCCCCATTGAATGGCTCCACCCCATAGCAGGTCCCAGCCCCATTGCATGTCCCCAGCCCCACTGCAGGGTCCCATCCCCATCGCGTGTCCGGAGCCCCCCCTTTTACCCCCCCTCGGCCTCTTCCCCCCCCCCCCAAGTGTTGTCCTTGGCCGGACCGGACAGAGCCGCGATTGTCCCGGGGGGGGGGGGGGGTCCCGCGCGCACAAAGGGGCCCTTCAGGGGCTCCCCCCCCCCGCCCCATGGGGGGACTGAGGGGGGGATATGTGGGGACCCCCCCAACCCCGGAGCATCGGGGGGGGGGATTGGGGGGGGCAGTGAGGGCCCCCCCGTACCTTCCCCTCGCATCGCTTGTGGCAGCTCAGTTTGCAGACTGCGGGCACAGGAAAGGGGCATCAGGGACCCCCCAGCCCCAGAGCGCCCCAGAGCGCCCCATAGCATCCCTATAGCACCCCCATAGCACCCCATAGCACCCCAAGGCACCCTATAGCATCCCTATAGCACCCCCATAGCACCCCATAGCATCCCCGTAGCACCCTATAGCACCCCCATAGCACCCTATAGCACCCCCATAGCACCCTATAGCACCCCCATAGCATTCCCGTAGCGCCCTATAGCACCCCCATAGCACCCTATAGCACCCCCATAGCACCCTATAGCACCCCCATAGCATTCCCGTAGCGCCCTATAGCACCCCCATAGCACCCCATAGCACCCCCATAGCACCCCCATAGCATCCCCGTAGCGCCCTATAGCACCCCCATAGCACCCCCATAGCATCCCCATAGCACCCCCATAGCACCCCCATAGCATCCCCGTAGTGCCCTATAGCACCCCCATAGCACCCTATAGCACCCCCATAGCACCCCATAGCACCCTATAGCACCCCATAGCATCCCCGTAGTGACCTATAGCACCCCATAGCACCCCAAGGCACCCTATAGCACCCCAAGGCACCCTATAGCACCCCCATAGCACCCCATAGAACCCTTGCAGCTCCCCATAGCACCCCAGGACCCTCCTCAGACCCCCCCATCCCCTCATCTCCCCCTGTGTGTGTGTGGGGTCCCATAGGAAGGTCCCATTGGGGGGGTGCGGGGGGGTCCCCGGGCCCCACCTCTGCAGTTCAGCCCCTGCGGCCCCAACGGCTCCGCGCACACCGCGCAGGGCCCCCCCCGCCGCGGCGCCTTCTCCCGGAAGCTGTGGGGGGGGGCGGGGGGCTGCGGGGGGGGGGACATACGGGTGTGACCCCCCTGTGACCCCCCCATCCCCCCCCCCCCCGGTCCATGTGTCCCCCCCATGTCCGTGTGTCCCGTGCCCCCTCCATGCCCCCCCCTTATCCATGCCCCCCCCCCCCGTGTTCCCAGTGCAGGAAGTGGGATCGGGATCAGCCCAGGAAATGGGGCCCCGGGGGGGGGGGGGGAAGGACGGAACCCCCCTGGGATGGGCCCATGGGGGGGGGGGGAGGGGGAGGGGAAAGAGCGTGGGAATGGGGGGGGTCAGCGTGGGAATAACGGGGTTTGGGAGGGAAAAGGGGGGGGGAGTGTGGGAAATGGGGAACACGGGGGGGGGATGGGGGGGGTCAGTTTGGGAAGGGGGGAACAACGTGGGAAAGGGGGGTTCAGAGTGGGAAAAGGGGGGTTCAGCGTGGGAAAAAGAGGGGGAGAGCGTTGGCAAAGGGAAAACAGAGCGGGAATGGGGGGGTCGGTGTGGGAAAAGGGGGGAACACCGTGGGAAAAGGGGCACAGAGCGGGAAAGGGGGGGGTTTCGTGTGGGAAATGGGGGTACAGCATGGGAAAAGGGGGGAACACCGTGGGAAAGGGGGGATCAGTGTGGGAAAAGTGGGAGTTACTGCGGGAAGCGGGGAACACGGGGGGGGATGGGGGGGTCAGTTTGGGAAGGGGGGGAAGAACGTGGGAAAAGTGGGGTTCAGTGTGGGAAAAAGAGGGGGAGAGCGTTGGCAAAGGGAAAACAGAGCGGGAATGGGGGGGTCGGTGTGGGAAAAGGGGGGAACAACGTGGGAAAGGGGGGATCAGTGTGGGAAAAGTGGGAGTTACTGCGGGAAGTGGGGAACACGGGGGGGGATGGGGGGGTCAGTTTGGGAAGAGGGGGATAACGTGGGAAAAGGGGGTTCAGAGGGGGGGTCCCGCCGCAATTCCCCCCTTCCCCCGTCCCCCCCCCCCCCCCTTTACCGCGTCGCTGCCGTCGCGGCGGCCCAGAGCCCGCAGCAGCGTCCCCAGCGGGGGGGGCTTCATGGTGGGGGGGTCCCGGAGAGGTGGGGGGGGGCACCGGGACACGGGGGGGGGTCGGGAGCGGGTCCCGGAGCGGCGTTGGAGCGGAGGGATACGGGGGGGGGGTGGGGTGCGGGAAGGGCCGATCCCGCCCCGGCTTCCGCGACACGGAGCCGCTTCCGTGCGGCGGGGGGGGGGGCACCGGGGGGGCGGCACCAAAGGGGGGCCACGGGGGGGGCACCGGGGGGTGGGAGGGGGGGGGCCGTGTCCTCGGTTCCGCTTTATCCCGGGTGGGAAAACAGCGGAATCACCCCCAAAATCGCCCCCCCCCCCCCCCCCGTGTCCCGTCCCTTCCCGTTCCCGCCCCCCCCCCCCCCAAGCCACAACCGGGGTCACGGCCCCGGGTACCGAATCCCGCTATTGAGGGAGGGGGGGTGAGGATGGAACCAACCCCCCCATCGCACCCCGGGGGGTAAAGGGGGCTCCAGGACCCCCCCCCCCCTTTGACCCCCCCCCCCCCGCCGGGATTTGGGGTTCTTCCATTCATAAGAAACCGATGCCCCCCCCATGAACAGCGCGGGGGGGGGCACCCACGGTTAAAGGAGGGGGGGTTTGGGGGGGCCCCCCCCCTCCGTGGGGGTCCTATGGAGCCATGATTCCCAATGGGAAAGGTGCTGGAGGCTCCAATGTGGTGGTGGGGAGGGACACGGGGCCCCGGGGGGGGGCACTGAGAGGAGGAGGAGGATGGAGGGAAGTGGAAGAGGATGAAGAGGAGGGTGGATACAGGAAGAGGGATGGAGAGAAGAGGAAGAAGAGGCTCTATAAAGGAGGAAGAACGGGTGGAAGGGGAAGAGGAGGAAGAGGATGGATGGGAGAGGAAGAACAGAGGTGGAGGAGGAAAAAGAGCAGGAAGAGGATGGAGAGGACGGGTGGAAGAGAGGAATGGAGGAAGAGGAAGCAGACGGAAAAGGATGGATGGAGGAGGAAGGATGAAGAGGATGATGCCGGACAGAGGAAGAAGATGGATGAAGAGGACCAATAGAAGAGGATAGATGGAGGAAGAAGAGGAGGAGGAGGATGCTGGACAGAGGAAGAAGATGGATGAAGAGGACCAATAGAAGAGGATGGATGGAGGAAGAAGAGGAGGAGGAAGAGGACCAGTGCTCTGGGTGGGGGTTTCCCCCCTCCCCAGCCCAGGCCCCCCCATCTCCCCCCGCTGGGGGCCCATTCCCATCATTCCCAACGGGAACGCGAAGGATTTGTCCTTTCCTGTGTGTTCAGAGACCACTTTTATTGGAGGAAACACCAAAACCGCCCAATCTGGAGTGGGATGGGGGGGGCCGGGAGCACCCCAGGATCATCCCCCCCCCCCAGCTCCAGGATCCCCCTCCCTGCTCCGGGATCACCCCCCCCCTCCCCAGGCTGTTCCAGGGATCACTATCCCAATCCCAATAAGTTTTCCATGGACACGGAGAGGGGGAGTTTGGGGGATCCCCCCCCCACCCCCCCTCACCTCCCCCCCCCCCAGGTGCCAGTGAGAGGAATCCGGGACCATTCCAGGTCATTCCCAGTGCGGGGGGGGCAGGAGGATGAGGATGCTGCTGCTGGAGGCCCCGGCCCTACCTGCAGGTGCTACTGGGGGGGGGGGGGAGGAAGGCCACAGCCCTGCTCTTCCTCCCGGCTCCGTCCCGCGGCCCCAGGGAGGGAGGGGGGGGGGGGGTTTGGGGGCTCCGGGGGGGGGGTGGAGGGGTGGGGTTTGGGGGGTGCTGATGCTCCAGCCCAAGGGGGGGCTTCAATCGGTGCCTTCGTCATCGCCATCGTCCTCCCCATCCACTGAGAGAGCTGAGAACTTGGTGGCGTGGCTGAACTGGGGGGGAGGAAGAGGAGGGGGGGAGAGGAAGGAGAAGGGGAGGGAAAAGGAATTGGAAGGGAGGGGGGAGGGAAAGAGGAGAGGGGAAGAGGAGGAAGTGGAGGGAGGGGAAGGAGAAGGAAGCAGAGGGGAGGAAGAGGAGGAAGAGGCGGCAGCGTCAGTGTCACAACCCCCAGAGCCTCAGATCCCTGAGTGAGGGGAGGAAAAACCAACCCCCCCCCCACCCCCCAGGGTGTCCCAGTGCTGGGGTATCCCGGGGTATCCTAATGGCCCACGCTGGGCTCTCCCAGGTCAGGGCATCCCATGTCACGTGTTGGGTTGTCCCACTACCCCAGTTTTGGGGTACCCCCTGTCAGTGGGAGCCAGGGTTGGGGTATCCCAGGGTCCCATGTTGGAGTATCGCAGTGTCCCAATGTCCCATGCAGGGGTATCCCGGTGTCCCATGCAGGGGTATCCCGGTGTCCCATGTGGGGGTATCCCAGTGTCCCAATGTCCCATGCAGGGGTATCCTGGTGTCCCATGTGGGGGTATCCCAGTCTTCCATGCTTGGGTATCCCAGTGCCCCATACTGGGTTATCCAGGTCTCCCACACTGGGTTATCCCTATCTCCCATGCTGGGTTATCCCTATCTCTCATGCTGGGTTATCCCATCTCCCATGCTTGGGTATCCCGGTCTCCCACACTGGGTTATCCCAGTGCCCCATGCTGGGTTATCCAGGTCTCCCACACTGGGTTATCCCTATCTCCCACACTGGGTTATCCCCATCTCCCATCCTGGGTATCCCGGTCTCCCCTGCTGAGTCATCCCTATCTCCCATGCTTGGGTATCCCTATCTCCCATCCTGGGTTATCCCTATCTCCCATGCTTGGGTATCCCGGTCTCCCATGCTGGGTTATCCCTATCTCCCACCCTGGGTTATCCCTATCTCCCACACTGGGGTATCCCGGTCTCCCACCCTGGGTTATCCCTATCTCCCACCCTGGGTTATCCCTATCTCCCACCCTGGGTTATCCCTATCTCCCACACTGGGTTATCCCTATCTCCCACCCTGGGTTATCCCAGTGTCCGGAGCTCACCGAGGGGGGGCTCTCCTCCAGTTTCTTTGGCTCAGGTCGCGGGTCGTGCTCCCTCCTGCTCTCCTTCCTGCACAGCCGCCCCCCCAAGGGCAGGGTCAGCACCCACAGCGCCGGGGGGGGGGTGTGGGGTGTGTTCCCCCCCCATTCCCAATCCAGCCCCCCCCGTGTCGCCCACCTCTCGGCATCGCCGGTGCCGCGCCCGGAGCTGCCACTTCGGGCCTTGGAGCCTCCATCCGGCTTGTTCTCATCTCCTGGGGGGGCAGAGAGGCCATGGGGGGGCTGCAGCGAGGCCGTGACCCCCCCATGAGGGCTGCAGGGGTAGGGGTGTGGGGGGGGGACACCCACCTTTCCTATGGGGGTTCCTCGGGGGGGCCCCGTCCTCCCTGGGCAGGCCTGGGGCTGTCTGGGTGCTGCTGTGGGGAGCGATGGAGAGCATCAGTGGGGGGCAATGGAGAATGTTGGGGGGGGGTGATGGAGAACGTCGGGGGGGGCGACAGAGTGCGTCAATGGGGGGCAATGGAGAACGTCAAGGGGGGGTGATGGAGAATGTCAAGGGGTGCGATGATGGAGAACATCAATGGAGGGGCGATAGAGAACGGAAACAGGGAAGGATGGAGAATGTCAATGGGGGATGATGGAGAATATTGGGGGCATGATGGAGAACGTCAATGGGTGGTGATGGAGAATGCCAATGGGGGAGTAATGGAGAACGTCAATGGGAGAGGATGGAGAATGTTGGGGGGGGATGGAAAACATCAATGGGTGATGATGGAGAACATCAGTGGGGGATGATAGAGAACAATGGGGGATGAAGAAGAACATCAATGGGGGATGAAGAAGAACATCAATGGGAGATGATGGAGAACATCAGTGGGGGATGAAGAAAAACATCAATGGGGAATGAAGGAGATCATCAATGGGGGACGAAGAAGAACATCAATGGGGGATGATGGAGAACATCAATGGGGGATGGAGAACATCAGTGGGGGATGAAGGAGAACATCAATGGGAGATGAAGCAGAACAGCAATGGGGGATGATGGAGAATGTCAATGGGGGATGATGGAGAACGTCAATGGGGGATGAAGAAGAATGCCAATGGGGGATGAAGGAGATCAGTGGGGGATGATGGAGAACATCAATGGGGGATGATGGAGATCAATGGGGGATGATGGAGAACATCAATGGGGGATGATGGAGATCAATGGGGGGTGATGGAGAACATCAATGGGGGATGATGGAGAACATCAATGGGGGATGAACGAGACCATCAGTGAGGGATGATGGAGATCAATGGGGGATGATGGCGAACATCAATGGGGGATGAAGGAGATCAATGGGGGATGATAGAGAACATCAATGGGGGGTGAAGGAGAACATCAATGGGGGATGATGGAGAACATCAAGACCTCACTCCTGGGGCTGAACCGGACCCGGGGCTGTGGCACCCACCTGGTCGGGGAATGCTGCTCTGAGTCGGAGCTCTGGGACCGTGCCGGGGGGTGGCTGCTCCGCTTGACCCACGCATTCTCCTTGGGGGGGGGCGCGGGCATCACCTTCAGCGGCTGCTTCTCCTCCTTGGCCTTGGGGCCGGGGGCCGACAGCGCCTCCTCCTCTTTGGCCAATGCTTCGTTCTCCAGGGACTTCTCACTCTCCCTCCTCCGGGTGGCTGTGGGGGGGGGTCCATAGGTGGGTCACGGGTGACGGTGACGTGATGGGACCACCCCGCTGCCCCCCCCATGCACTCACTCCTGCCGGTGGGGCCGGTGCCTGCGGCGGTGCCGGGGGGGGCCCGTCTGGGAGGACTCGCTGCCTGTCCTCGAGCGCTCCTGGTTGTCCTCACTGCGCCAGCTGGGGTGCCTGTGCCAGGGACGGGGGGGGTCAGGGCGCTCGGGGGCACCCATGGGTGTCCCCATGGGGGGGGTGTGCAGGCAGCCATGGGGCAGGTCCAGCACCACCCATTGGTATCCCATGGTGGGGGCTCCATGAGCACCCATTGGTGTCTCCATGGGGGGGTTCTGGAGCACCCATTGGTGTCCCATGGGGGAGATCAAGCACCACCCACTGATGTCCATGGAGGGGGAGGGGGTCCAGGAGCCCCCATTGGTGTGGATGTGGGGGGTGTTCATGAACCCCCATTGGTGTGGATGGGGGGGTTCAGGAGCCCCCAGTGGTGCCGGGGGGGGTCCCACCTCTCCCGCGGGCGCCTCTCCAGCCTCTTGTCGTCCTCGAGCTGGCGCTGGAGCTTCTCCTGCTCCTTCTGCAGCCGCTCCTCCACCTCGCGCTCCCGCGCCGCCGTGTCCACGGGTTTGGCCTCCCCGAAGATGGAGGCGGCGCGGGTGGACTGTGCCGCGGGGGCCCCCCCCGGCGCCTCCTCCTCCTTCGGAGCGCTCCGGGGCTTCAGGTTCAGCTTCGGCCGCTGCGTGGGGCCTGCGAAGGAGCCGGGATGGGAGCGGGGGGGGGGGGGCACGAGGAGGGAGCCCAGAGCCCGCCCCAAGGGAGTGTGGATCCCATGCTAAGCAATCCCAGATCCGACCCTGAGTGATCCCAGATCTGATCCTGAATGATCCCAGATCCAACCCTGAGTGATCCCAGATCCTTTCCTGAGTGAGCCTGGATCCTGCTCCAAGGGAGCCCAGACCCCATCCCATCTGAGCCTGGATCCTGCTCCAAGTGATCCCAGACCCCATCCCATCTGAGCCTGGATCTCACTCCAAGTGATCCCAGACCCCATCCCATCTGAGCCTGGATCCCGCTCCAAGTGATCCCAGACCCCATCCCATCTGAGCCTGGACCCCACTCCAGGAGAGCCCAGATCCTGCTCCAAGAGAACCCCAATCCCACCCTGTGCAAGCCCAGACCCTGCCCTAAGTGCTCCTGGATGCTGCTCTAAGTGATCCCAGATCCCACCCTGAGTGATCCCAGATCCGGCTTCAACAGAGCCCAGACCCCATCCCAAGTGAGCCTGGATCCACCCTGAGCCAGCCCAAATCTTGCCCTGAGCGCTCCTGGATGCTGCCCCAAGTGAGCCCAGATCCCATCCCAAATGAGCCCGGATCCACCCTGACTTAGCCTGGATCCCATCCCAAGTGAGCCCAAATCCACCCTGACTTAGCCTGGATCCCATCCCAAGTGAGCCCAAATCCACCCTGACTTAGCCTGGATCCCATCCCAAATGAGCCCAAATCCACCCTGACTTAGCCTGCATCCCATCCCAAATGAGCCCGGATCCACCCTGACTTAGCCTGGATCCCATCCCAAGTGAGCCCGGATCCCATCCCAAATGAGCCCAGATCCACCCTGACTTAGCCTGCATCCCATCCCAAGTGAGCCCAGATCTTGCCCTGAGTGCTCCTGGATGCTGCTCTGACGGAGCCCAGATCCCATCCCAAACGAGCCCGGATCCACCCTGACTTAGCCCGGATCTTGCCCTGAGCGCTCCTGGATGCTGCTCCGACGGAGCCCAGATCCCATCCCAAACGAGCCCGGATCCACCCGGAACGATCCCGGATCCTGCTCCCAGCATCACCTCTGTCGTCGCGCCGGAAGTCATCCCGGCCGTAGTCATCCCGCGCTCCCCAGCGCTCCCCACGCTCCTCGCGCCGTTCGTAGCGCTCCTCATAGCGGTCACTGCGGAATTCCTCATCCCGGCGGTAGCCGCTGCCGAACGCCCTCCTGCTGCCCAGCCGCGAGTCGTAGCCTGCGCCGGGAGCAGGTCCTGAGGCCTCATCCCGGTGGGAAGCACCGGGAAAGCCCCCCCATCCCCTTGGGAATAGCCCCACCTCGGTCGTAGTCCCTGCTGCGGTCATCGTAGCGATCCCTGCTCCCGAAGCCCCGGTCCATGTCCCGCCGGGGACCGTCGCGGTATCGGTCGTCATAGCGATCCCGATACCCTGCGGTGGGAGAAGGGGGGGTCTGGTGGGATTAGCGGGGATGGGCACCCCCAGGGATCCACACGGAGCGGCTCGGGGCGGTCACAGACCCACAGTGAAGCCCGGATGGCCCAGCCTCCGACCAGGACAGATCCCAGCCTCCGACCAGGACAGATCCCGGCTTCCAACCAGGGCAGATCCCAGTTTCCAACCAGGACAGATCCCAGCCTCCGACCAGGACAGATCCCAGCTTCCAACCAGGGCAGATCCCGGTTTCCAACCAGGACAGACCCCAGCCTCCGACCAGGACAGATCCCGGTTTCCAACCAGGACAGACCCCAGCCTCCGACCAGGACAGATCCCGGCTTCCAACCAGGACAGATCCCGGTTTCCAACCAGGGCAGATCCCGGTTTCCCACTCACTGTCTCCAAAGCTGTCGTCGCCGCGCCGGGGCGGGAAGTCCTCGAAGCTCTCGGAGCCCGCGGGCCGCGCTCTCCAATCGCTCTCGAACCTCTCCGAGTCCCGGAAGCGATCCCGGTCTCTGCCGAAGCAGCGATCATCCCGGTCTGCCGGGCAAAGGGAATTCCAGCTGCAGCGCTCAGAGCCGGGAACAGGGATTCGCCGGGAAAAGGCGCCGGGTCCTCACCTTTATCCTGAGCTTGATCGGCAACATCCACTCGTATCCTTCTGTTCCCGAGGGACTGCAAAGGACAGGGAAGATCCATGGGAGAGGGGTGAGGAGAGAGCAGGAACTGGGGGACAGCGGGGCCCTGAGGGCCTTTTTATCCCCATGGAATTCCCTCTGGAGCGGGGCCTCACCTCCTCATTGAGGCTCAGAGCCTGGAACAGGGAATCGATGTCCTCGAACTCTGCGTAGCCAAACCCCTTCAACCTCTCGGGGTTGGTGGGTTCCCGGGGCAGGCGCACGGCACTGATCTGTACCGGGATAATGGGATAGCTCCCGAATCCTGCTTCCTTCACGGAACCAGGGAATGGGATGGCTCGAAGGGACCTTAAAGCTCCTCCAGCTCCAACCCCTGCCATGGGCAGGGACACCTTCTACTGGAGCAGGATGCTCCAAGCCCCATCCAACGTGGCCTTGAACACCGCCGGGGATGCGGCATCCAAACCTTCTCCATCCCAGCATCCCACCACCCTCATGGCGAAGAGCTTCCCAACATCCCACTTAACCCTCCCCGCATCCCTTCTCCAAAGCCCCTCTCCAGGTTTCCCGGAGCTCCTTAAGGAGTCTCCTCTTCTCCAGGGTCCAACAGCTCCAGGTCCCTCTGGTGCTGCTGGACCAGACCTGCGGGGGGTGGGGGGGATCTCCCCAGAGCACAGGAACCCCTCCATGGTCATGGGGAGCATCATTGCCTCCATGAGGTGCTCCAGAGCCCCACGACTCACGTTGAGCCCCCGGAAGAAGTCCTTGATGGATTCCTCGGTGACGTCATAGGGCAGGTTTCCCAGGAATGCCGTGTAGGGGGGGGACTTGGGCAGGCGGCTGCGGTCGATGTTGGGCTCGCGCGCGGCCCGCGGCGCCGTGGGCAGGATGGAGCGGTCGATCGGCGGCGCCCGGTACACGTCGTCGTCGTTGCTGTGCCAGACGGCGGACACTGGGATGCAGGGGGATGGAAAGGGGTCAGCACCCGGCACAGCGGGAAGCCCCGGCATTCCCGGGATGAGCCGCCGGGTCCCAGGGGAAAGGGGCTGCCTGTGAGGCGATGCCGGTGGTTGTGGTACTGAGGCTTCCCACCCTGGACCTGACCCTGGAGGTGATGCTGCCCCCTTCAGTCCCACAGGGTCTGGGCATCCCAGTGCCCAGGGGTAGCTGGTTATCCTGGTATCCCATTATCCCAGTACCTGGGTATCATAGTATCCTGGTATCTTGCTATCAGGGTATCCCAGTATCCAGGTATGCCGTTATCCTGGTATTTGGGTATCCCGGTATCTAGCCATCCCAGTATCTGGGTATTCCAGTATCTGGGTATCCCATTATCCTGTTATCCAGGTATTCCAGTATCTGGGTATGCCGGTATCCAGGTATCCTGGTATCTGGGTATTCCAGTATCTGGGTATCCAGGTACTCCAGTATCTGGGTATCCCAGTATCTAGGTATCCCAACATCAGGGTATTCTGGTATCTGAGTATCCTGGTATCTAGGTATTGGGATATCCCAGTATCCAGGCATCCCATTATCCTGGTATTTGAGTACCCTGGTATCTAGCTATCCCAGTGTCTAAGTATCCCAGTATCTGGGTATCCTGGTATCTGGGAATCCACTATCCCATTATCCCAGTATTTGGGTATCCCAGTACCTGGTTATCCCAGTATCTGGGCAACCTGTTATCCTGCTAGCCCATTATCCTGGTCTCTGGGCATCCCATGATCCTGCTATCCCAGTATCTGGGCATCGCGTTATCCCGCTATCCCAGTATCTGGGCATCCCGTTATCCCGCTATCCCAGTATCCCGTTATCCAGGCATCCCGCTATCCCGCCCCCCCGCTGGTACCGTCCCCCTCGAGGTCGTCGGTCTCGTCGGCCCAGCTGACGGGTTTGGGGATGAAGGTGGGGCCGCCGCCCCCCCCGTCCTCAGCCAGGAAATCCGTCAGCGTCAGCGTCTTCCCCTTCTTGTTCTTCTTCTTGGCTGCGGGAGGAACGGGGAGAGGAGGAAGAGGAGGGAGGGAGAGGAAGGGGAGGAAGAGGAAGGAAGAGGAGGAAGAGGAAGGAAGGAAGGAAGGGGAGGAAGAGGAAGGAAGAAGGAAGGGCAAGGAGAGAAGGAGGAAGAGGAAGGAAGGAAGGGGAGGAAGAGGAAGGACAAGGAGGGAGGAAGATGAAGGAAGAGGAAGGGGAGGAGGAGGAAGAGGAAGGAAGAAGGAAGGAGGAAGAGGAAGGAAGAGGAAGAGGAAGAAAGGAAGGGGAGGAAGAGGAAGGGGAGGAAGGAAGGACAAGGAGGGAGTGAGGAAAAGGAAGGAAGAGGAAGGAAGGAAGGAAGGGGAGGAAGAGGAAAGAGGAGGAAGAGGAAGGAAGGAAGGGGAGGAAGATGAAGGAAGAAGGAAGGACAAGGAGGGAGGGAAGAAAAGGAGTGAAGAGGAAGGGGAGGAAGAGGAAGGGGAGGAGGACGAAGAGGAAGTAAGAAGAGGAAGGAAGAAGAACGAAGGAATAAGGAAGAGGAAGGAATAGGAAGAGGAAGGAATAGGAAGAGGAAGGAAGGGGAGGAAGGACAAGGAGGGAGGGAGGAAATGGAAGGAGGAGGAAGAGGAAGGAAGGAAGGAAGGGGAGGAAGAGGAAGGAGGAGGAAGAGGAAGGAAGGAAGGGGAGGAAGCGCCCTGAGCACCTCTGGAGGCCACCCTGCCTTCGGAACGTGAGGAAGGCCCAAGCCACCAGCGCCCCCCCTTATCCCAGTTTATCACCCACTCCCAATGGGATCAGAGCCAGAGCCAGATCCAGCCCCAGGCCCCCCTCCTGGCTGGGGGGGGGAACAGCACCCTCAGGCTCCAAGAGGGAGGAGGAGGCTGAAGCCATCCCACATGCCATGGTGTTCCCTATGGAAAGAATGGCTGCACCTGGCTCCAAACCCTTTTTCCAGATGGATCATGGGGCCACAATGGAGGTCCTCATCCCACCCCCTATCCCTGACAATTCCCACATCTCCATCCCGACACCCTCTGGGAGGGATGGAGCCAAGAGCTGACCCCAATCCCGATGTGTTCCCAGCCCCATTCCCCCTTCCCACTGCTGATCCCAAAGGGATCTGCTTGGAGCTGTCACCCTGCTCCAGCGAAGCCCCTGGGAATGGCACTGGATCTGACCATCACCAGCTCCGGCTGGCTTCTCCCATCTCCATCCGCTTCCCATGGGAATCACAGCCCCTGGAGCTCCCCCCACCCGCTCCAAATGTCCCTGAGCTCCCTCTCAGTCTTCCCATATCCATAGGCAGAATCCATAAATCCCATCAGCCCTTCAGCACGGCTCAAGCTGTGTTTACCAACAGGAATCTCATGGAAAGCCAACATTGATCCCGGATAGAGCCACTGGGAGAAGCTTTCCCATTGGAGATGAGGCCTTGCTGGGGGGGGTGCGCTTCCCAAAGGACACTGGATCCGAACCCGATCAGTGCCCAAACTCCTCCTGGAGCTCAGAGTCCCCCCCATCTCCTGCTCTGGCATCCCGCAACGCTCCAGGCTTTGGGAAAGAGCCGGGAATGTGGAATGGGGCTGGGACAACATGATCCAGCTTGGGCCCAGTATCCAAGGGCATCCTGGTCTGGATCGGGAATAGTGCGGCCAGGATGAGGGATGGGATAATCCCACTGCTGAGGGAATCCTGGGCTCAGCTCCAGGCCCCTCAGGACACTGAGGGACAATGGAGCTGGAGAAGGGCCCGGAGTGCAAATCCCATGAGGAATGGGCTCAGGGGGGACCTCACTGCTCCACAGCTCCCAGAAAGGAATCCCAGGATCCAGTTTGGAATGGACCTTTAAAGGAGGATGGAGCCGGGAAGGGGCTGCACTCTGCTCCCAAGGAGCAAGGGATGGGACGAGAGGAACCAGCCTCAAGCTGCACCAGGGCAGGGTGGGATGGAGCTGAGGAGCAATTCCTGCCCCAAAGGGTGCTCCCAGGGAAGAGATGGGATCCGCATCCCTGGAATTGTGCAAGGCCCTCCCTTAGCACCTGGGGTTCACAGGGATACAGAGGGGCTGGAGCAGCCGAAGGGGGCTCCAAGGATGCTGCAGAGGGACCGGCATCAGGGCCTGGAGCGATGGGATAAGGGGCGATGGGTCCAGGGAAGTTCAGGGTGGATACAAGGAAGTTCTTCCCTGTGAGGGCATTGGGACACTGGGATGGGTTCAACGGAGAAGGTTTGGATGCCCCATCCCATCTGGGTTGGATGGGGCTTGGAGCCCCCTGCGCCGGTGGAGCTGCCCCTGCCCATGGCAGGGGTTGGAGCTGGAGGGGCTTTAAGCTCCCTTCATCCCGACCCATTCCATGATTCCACGGTCAGCTCTTTCCCAGCCCGGATGACTCCACAATTCCACGATTCCACACTCAGAAACCGCAGCGATTTGGGTTGGAAAAGGGGGAATTTGGGCACTCCCCCGCTCCCACAGGCTCCAAATGGCGCCAGGGGCTCAGAACGAGCGGCCGCGGGTCCGATGGGAAGGGAATTTGGGATCAAAAAGGTGGAAAACGGCTCTGGAAAGGGCAGAGCTGCCCCCCCCCCCCCCCCCCCCCGTACAAGGAGACTGAAGGGGATGGGGGGGGCGGGATCCGATTCCCCTCCCTCCGGTACCGGAAGCACAACATCGGTAGCAGAAACCCCCCCCCAGGTACCGGAATCGCTCCATGGTACCCTATACAATAGACCCCCCCCTATATAATGGAACCCCCCCTATACAATAGACCCCCCCCATATAATGGAACCCCCCCTATACAATAGACACCCCCCCCATAATGGAACCCTCCCTATACAATAGACACCCCCTATATAATGAAAGCCTCTCCTATATAATAGATCCCCCCCCGTATAATGGAACCCCCCTATATATTGGGACCCCCCCCATATAATATATCTGCCCCATATAATGGAACCTCCCCTATATAATGCCCCCCCTTATGTATTATATCCCCCCCCTATATAAAAGACCCCCCCCCCCCGGGACTGGCCACGTGCGCGCCGAGCACCCACGTGTCTCCCGCCGCCCCCCCCCCCCTTTCCGCGCCTGCGCAGCGCCGCGAGCCCAGGTTCCCCCCCCCCCCCCCGCGCTGTCAATCACCGCCAATGGGAGCGCGCGGGCGCGAGGGCACCGCGGGGGGGAGGGGGGGGCCGGGTCCCCGCTGCCCCCCCCCCCCGGGCCCCGCCGTTACCGGAGCCCCCCCCCCCCGGTGCCCCCCCCCCGGAGCGGTGCGGGGGGGGGAGGGGGAGCGGAACCGGCGCTGCCGCGCGGCGCTCACCTGAGGCCGCCATGTTGGGAAGAGGCAGAGAAGGCAAAGGACCCGGATGAGGCGGTCACGTGAGGGCGCCGGCCCCGCCCACCGCCGGCGCGGGGTTTTGGGAGGGGGGGGGTTGGGGGGGGCGGTGATTGTGAGGTTGGCGGCGCCGCCCGCGCCGGGATCGGGAGCGGGGGAAGCGGAACCGGGAATGGGGGAACGGGACCGGGAATGGGGGAGCGGGACCGGGAATGAGGGAGCGGGACCGGGAATGAGGGAGCGGGAATGAGGGAACGGAACCTGGAATGAGGGATCAGGAATGAGGGAATGGGACCGGGAATGGGGGAACGGGAATGAGGGAATGGGACCGGGAATGAGGGATCAGGAATGAGGGAATGGGACCGGGAATGGGGGAGCGGGAATGAGGGAGCGGGACCGGGAATGGGGGAATGGGACCGGGAATGGGGGAGCGTGAATGAGGGAACGGAACCGGGAATGAGGGATCAAGAATGAGGGAATGGGACCGGGAATGGGGGAGCGGGACCGGGAATGAGGGGTCAGGAATGAGGGAACGGGACCGGGAATGAGGGATCGCAACTGGGAATGAGGGATCAGGAATGAGGGAACGGGACCGGGAATGGGGGATCAGGAATGAGGGAACGGAAGTGGGAATGAGGGGTCGGAACCGGGAATGAGGGAATGGGAATGAGGAACCGGGAATGAGGGATCGGGACCGGGAATGAGGGAACGGAACCGGGAATGGGACCGGGAGTGAGGGACAAGAATGGGGAATGAGGGATCAGAACCCTCCATCCATCCCCCCCGTGCCTCAGTTTCCCCATCCCACGTTCCCGCAGGTCCCACCAATGGAACATCTCCCCCGGGGTGTGGAATTGTCCCTTCATTGGGATCAGGGCTCCTTCCCCCCCCCCCCCGGTTTTCTCCCACCTGGATCTCCTCTGCTTGCTAATCATGGTCTCGGTGTCCAGCACAGGCTGCAGGGGGGGATGGAAGATGCTGGAGGCACCCTGGATCCCAGTGGATATGCCCCCCCTTCCCAGGGTAGCCCTGGATTCATCCCCCCCGGCTCCATCCTCATCGCAGGGTACCCCTGGAACCCAGAGGGGATGGACCTGGAGCATCCTGGAGGATGGAGCTGGGATGTGCCAGCCCCCAGCGCCCATCCCTGCTGGATGCCACCACTGTCCCGTTCCCATCCCAAGCCCATCCTTAAGGACAGGACCAGGGACATCCCATTACCTGGGGCTCACCCCCACTGATGCCACCACTGTCCCCTCCCCATCCCAAGCCCATCCTTAAGGATGGAGCTGGGACATCCCTGCCCCATCCCTGCCCCGTCCCTCTCCATCCCCACTGCGGTGTCCCCATGGGGGGAGCAGCACTTTGGGGTCCCCTCCAACACCACACAGGGTGCCCCCCCCACTTCTCTTTGCCCCCCCCCGCAGATGTGCTCCCCCTTTTCCCCCCCCAATGCCACGGGGGGGGGGGCCCTGGCGCCGCTCCCCCGTTATCGCACGTTCCGATCGTGCCACGGGGCCAAAAGCATGGGAAGGGCCAGGACGAGCCTCGATCCTGGTCCGGATCCATCCTCATCCCCCCCGGATCCATCCTCATCCTGGTCCGGATCCATCCTCATCCCCCCCGGATCCATCCTCATCCTGGTCCGGATCCATCCTCGTCCCCCCTGGATCCATCCTCATCCTGCTCCGGATCCATCCTCATCCCCCCTGCATCCATCCTCATCCTGCTCCGGATCCATCATCATCCCCCCCCTGGATCCATCCTCATCCTGCTCCGGATCCATCCTCATCCTCCTGTGGACCCCATCCCCACTGGATCCATCCCCATCCTCCAATGGGCACCCCCGGATCCATCCTCATCCCCCCCTGGATCCATCCTCATCCCCCCATGGATCCATCCTCATCCTGCTCTGGATCCATCCTCGTCCCCCCTGGATCCATCCTCATCCTTGCATGGACCCTCCCATCTCCCCTGGATCCATCCTTGTTTTTCTATGGACCCCCCAGCACCCGCCGGATCCATCCTTATCTTCCCCCTGGATCCATCCTCATCCTCCTATGGACCCCTCATCCTCCTCCCATGGGGGCAGTGGGAGGCAGTGTCGAGAGGGGGGGGAATTGGTGGCAATGAGGTGGCAATGGGGGTAAATGGATCGGGAGATGGAGGCAGTGGGGGGAAGTGGGGTGACAATGGGGACTATGGGGGGCAATGGGGTGCAATGGGGAGCTGTGGGGGTGGATTAGGGCGGTCCCAGCACTTTGGGGGGGCCCCGGGGGAGTTCCTGCAGGTCCCGGCCCTGCCCCAGCCTGGCCCTGGGGGGGTTGGAATGTGCCGGGCTGGGAATTCCCCCTGATAAGAGGAACTGGGCAGGATTGAGACGGGACCTGGGATGGAGCCAGGATGGGGGGGGGATGCGATCAGGTCCCTCCTGAGCCTTCTCCATCAGAACCCCCCGGGTTCCTCAGCCCTTCCCCATCACACTGTGCTCCAGGCCCTGCTCCAGCTCCATTCCCTTCTCTGGCCCTGCTCCAGCACCTCAATGTCTCTGTTGCAGTGAGGGGCCCAGAGCTGAGCACAGGACTCGAGGTGCAGCCTCCCCAGTGCCCAGTGCAGGGGCACAACCCCTGCCCTGGCCCTGCTGCTGCACTGGTGCTGAGCCAGGCTGGGGTGCTGGGGGCTGCCTGGGCACAGCTGCTCATGTTCAGCTCCATCCATCCAGCTCCTTTCCCATGAGCAGCTTCCAGACGCTCTGCCCAAGCCTGGAGCATTGCAGGGGGACCCTGGTGGCTCCTGGGTGGGTTCTGGTTGGGTTCAATGGGTCCTGGTCTGGTTCTAAATACATTCTAGTTGGGTCCTGGTTGGGTTCAGTGGGGCCTGGTTGGGTTCTGGTTGGGTTCAATGGGTTCAGTGCTCCTGGTGGCTCCTGGATGCATTCTGATTGGGTCCTGGTTGGGTTCAATGGGTCCTGGTCTGGTTCTAAATACATTCTAGTTGGGTCCTGGTTGGGTTCAGTGGGGCCTGGTTGGGTTCTGGTTGGGTTCAATGGGTTCAGTGCTCCTGGTGGCTCCTGGATGCATTCTGATTGGGTCCTGGTTGGGTTCAATGGGTTCTGGTCGGGTTCTGAATAGGTTCTGTTTGGGTCCTGGTTGGGTTCTGGATGGGTTTGATGGGTCCTGGCTAGGTTCGATGGGTTCCAGTGTTCCTGGTGGCTCCTGGTGGCTTCTGGATGGGTTCTGGTTGGGTCCTGGTTGGGTTTTGAATGGGTTCTGGATGGGTTGAATGGGTTCTGGATGGGTTTGATGGATTCTGGATGCGTTCTGGTTGGGTTCAATGGGTTCTGGTCGGGTTCTGAATAGGTTCTAGTTGGGTCCTGGTTGGGTTCAGTGGGTCCTGGTTGTTTGGGTTGGGTTCAATGGGTTCCAGTGCTCCTGGTGGCTCCTGGAGGCTCCTGGATGGGTTCTGGTTGGGTCCTGGTTGGGTTCAATAGGTTCTGGTCAGGTTCTGGATAGGTTCTGGTTGGGTTCTTGTTGGGTTCTGGATGGGTTTGATGGGTCCTATTTGGGTTCTGTTTGGGTCCTGGTTGGGTTCTGGATGGGTTCTGGTTGGGTTCAATGGGTTCAGTGCTCTTGGTGGTTCCTGGATGGGTTCTGCTTGGGTCCTGGTTGGGTCCTGGATGGGCTTGATGGGTCCTGGTTGGGTCCTGGTTGGGTTCTGGTTGGGTCGTTGTTGGGTTCTGGATGGGTTTGATGGGTCCTGGTTGGGTCCTGGTTGGGTTCAATAGGTTCTGGTCAGGTTCTGGATAGGTTCTGGTTGGGTCCTGGTTGGGTTCTGGATGGGTTTGATGGGTCCTAGTTGGGTTCTGGTTGGGTTCAGTGGGTTCTGAATAGCTTCTGGTTGGGTCCTGGTTGGGTTCTGGATGGGTTCTGGTTGGGTTCAATGGGTTCAGTGCTCTTGGTGGTTCCTGGATGGGTTCTGCTTGGGTCCTGGTTGGGTCCTGGATGGGCTTGATGGGTCCTGGTTGGGTCCAATGGCTCTGGTCGGGTCCTGGTTGGGTTCTGGTTGGGTCGTTGTTGGGTTCTGGATGGGTTTGATGGGTCCTGGTTGGGTCCTGGTTGGGTTCAATGGGTTCTGGTTGGGTTCTGAATAGGTTCTGGTTGGGTCCTGGTTGGGTTCTGGATGGGTTCTGGACGGGTTCAATGGGTTCCAGTGCTCCTGGTGGTTCCTGGATGGGTTCTGGTTGGGTCCTGGTTGGGTTCTGGATGGGTCCTGGTTGGGTTCAATGGTTCTGGTCGGGTCCTGGTTGGGTTCTGGTTGGGTCGTTGTTGGGTTCTGGATGGGTTTGATGGGTCCTGGTTGGGTCCTGGTTGGGTTCAATGGGTTCTGGTTGGGTTCTGAATAGGTTCTGGTTGGGTCCTGGTTGGGTTCTGGATGGGTCCTGGTTGGGTTCAATGGGTTCTGGTTGGGTCCTGGTTGGGTTCTGGATGGTTCCTGGTTGGGTTCAATGGGTTCCAGTGCTCCTGGTGGCTCCTGGAGGCTCCTGGATGGGTTCTGGTTGGGTCCTGGTTGGGTTCAATGGGTTCTGGTCAGGTTCTGGATAGGTTCTGGTTGGGTCCTGATTGGGTTTTGGATGGGTTTGATGGGTCCTATTTGGGTTCTGGTTCTGGTTGGGTTCTGGATGGGTTCTGGTTGGGTTCAA
The DNA here is from genome assembly GCA_028858755.1 of Ara ararauna. Lineage (NCBI taxonomy): Eukaryota > Metazoa > Chordata > Aves > Psittaciformes > Psittacidae > Ara > Ara ararauna. Next base: position 10,040,562 of record CM054390.1, read on the forward strand.
TGGGTTCAGTGCTCCTGGGGGTTCCTGGTTGGGTTCTGGTTGGGTCGTTGTTGGGTTCTGGATGGGTTTGATGGGTCCTGGTCGGGTCCTGGTTGGGTTCAATGGGTTCTCTTTGGGTCCTGGTTGGGTTCTGGATGGGTCCTGGTTGGGTTCAATGGGTTCTGGATAGGTCCTGGTTGGGTTCTGGATGGGTCCTGGTTGGGTTCAATGGGTTCTGTTTGGGTTCTGGTGGCTCCTGGATGGGTTCCGGTGCCTCCGGGCCGCTCCGAAGGGGTTAACCCGAGGCAGGTGCCGCTCTCCCGGCCCGAGCGCCTCCCATCTCCTCCCATTCTCCTCCCGCTCCTGGATGCAAACCCGGAGCCTCCTCCCTCCGGCCCCCCCTGGTCCCCACGCCCGGTCCTGCCCGTCCCGTCCTGCCTGTCCTGCGAGCACCGCCCGACCGGGCAACCTGCGCCGGGGCCGCGGCCCGGCCCCCGCCCCCTCCGGCCCCATTCCTGCCTCATTCCAACCTCTTTGCCGGCTCCCGACCTCATTCCAACCTCTCCGCAGCCCCTTTGCCGGCTCCTGACTTCGTTCCAACCTTCTTCCACCCTCCTTTCCCGTATCCCGACCTCGTTCCAACCTCCTGTAACCCCTCTGCCTGCCTCCTTTCCCACCTTCCAACCTCCGTTCCCGTATCCCGACCTCGTTCCGACCTCCTGTAACCCCTCTGCCCGCCTCCTTTCCCACCTTCCAACCTCCGTTCCCGTCTTCCAACCTCCTCTCCCGTCTCCCTCGCCGCCTCTTTGCCCATTCCCAGCCCGTTCCCCATCCCCACCTCTCTCCATGTCGGTCTCCATCCCCAGGAAGCCGCTGCGGAGCAGCTCCGCCGCCCCCCTCCGCTCCTTCAGCTCCCGCTCCTGCTCGGGGCTGCTGCTGCGCTCCGGGGCCGCACCGGGGTGGGCGCCGGGCTCCGGGGGGGGCATCGGCTCGGTCACGGTGAACCGGAGCCTCCTGCGGCCGCTGGAGCTGGAGCTGGACCCGGGGCTGCAGCGGGTGCGGCGCCAGGAGCAGGAGCAGATCAAGGACCTCAACAACAAGTTCGCCTCCTTCATCGACAAGGTGCGAACGGGGCCGGGCCGGGACACCCCCCCCCCCAGGGACATCGGGGGGGTCCTGAGCCCATCGGGGGCATCCGGAGCCCCTCGGGAGCTTCCTGAACCCCTCGGGGACCTCCTGAGCCCTTCAGGGACCTCCTGAGCCCATTTGGGACATTGGGATCCCCTCGGGGACCTCCTGAGCCCTTTAGGGACCTCCTGAGCCCATTTGGGACATTGGGACCCCCTCGGGGACCTCCTGAGCCCATTTGGGACATTGGGACCCCCTCGGGGTCCTCCTGAGCCCTTTAGGGACCTCCTGAGCCCATTTGGGACATTGGGACCCCCTCGGGGTCCTCCTGAGCCCTTTAGGGACCTCCTGAGCCCATTTGGGACATTGGGACCCCCTCGGGGACCTCCTGAGCCCATTTGGGACATTGGGACCCACTTGGGGACCTCCTGAGCCCTTTAGGGACCTCCTGAGCCCATTTGGGACATTGGGACCCCCTCGGGGACCTCCTGAGCCCTTTAGGGACCTCCTGAGCCCATTTGGGACATTGGGACCCCCTCGGGGACCTCCTGAGCCCATTTGGGACATTGGGACCCACTTGGGGACCTCCTGAGCCCTTTAGGGACCTCCTGAGCCCATTTGGGACATTGGGACCCCCTTGGGGACCTCCTGAGCCCTTTAGGGACCTCCTGAGCCCTTTAGGGACCTCCTGAGCCCATTTGGGACATTGGGACCCCCTCGGGGACCTCCTGAGCCCTTTTGGGACCTCCTGAGCCCATTTGGGACATTGGGACCCCCTCGGGGACCTCCTGAGCCCTTTAGGTCCATCCTGAGCCCGTTTGGGACATTGGGATCCCCTCGGGGACCTCCTGAACCCCTCAAGGACCTCCCGTCCCCCCCTTGGGGTCCCCCTGGGACCATCTATGGGGACCTCCCCATCCCCTCCCACCGCTGGGGACATGGTCCTGCCCCCCCCCGGGGTGCAGTGGGACCCCCCCAGCACCCACTTCCCGGTGCTCTGCTGGGGATCCATCGGCTCCATGTCCATGGAGTCCTCTGGCGGCACCCAGGACCCCGATTCTGCCCCCAGAACTTCACCCAGCACCCCAATTTCTGCTCCCAAGACCCCAAATTCACATCCAGGACCCCAAATTCACACCCAGGACCCCAGAACTTCACCCAGGACCCCAAGTTTGCTCCCAGGACCCCAAATTCATCCCCAGGACCCCACTTCTGCCCCAGGACCCCAAATTCACTCCCAGGACCCTACTCCTGCCCCCAGGACCCCACTCCTGCCCCCAGGACCCCAAATTCACCCCCAGGACCCCATATTCACCCCCAGGACCCCACTCCTGCCCCCGGGACCCCAAATTCACCCCCAGGACCCCATATTCACCCCCAGGACCCCACTCCTGCCCCCGGGACCCCAAATTCACCCCCAGGACCCCATATTCACCCCCAGGACCCCACTCCTGCCCGCAGGACCCCATATTCACCCCCAGGACCCCACTCCTGCCCCCAGGACCCCACTCCTGCCCGCAGGACCCCATATTCACCCCCAGGACCCCAAATTTACCCCCAGGACCCCAAATTCACCCCCAGGACCCCACTCCTGCCCCCGGGACCCCAAATTCACCCCCAGGACCCCATATTCACCCCCAGGACCCCATATTCACCCCCAGGACCCCACTCCTGCCCCCAGGACCCCAAATTCACCCCCAGGACCCCACTCCTGCCCCCGGGACCCCAAATTCACCCCCAGGACCCCAAATTCACCCCCAGGACCCCCCCTTTCCCCCCCTCCTCTCGGTTCGCGCTGCTCTGACGCCGCCCCCCCGCAGGTGCGGTTCCTGGAGCAGCAGAACAAGCTCCTGGAGACCAAATGGGCGCTGCTGCAGGGGCAGGCGCAGGGCCCGCGGGGCCCGGGGCCGGCAGCGCTGCTCCAGCGCTACAGCGGCAGCCTCCGCCGGCAGCTGGAGGCGCTGGGGCAGGAGCGGCAGCGCCTGGAGGCGGAGCTGGGCAGCGCGCAGGGGCTGCTGCGGGACTGGAAGAGCCGGTCAGTGCCCTGCGCTCCGCAGCGTCCGTAGGGTCCGTGGTCCATAGGGTCCTTGGTCCATAGGGTCCATGGTCCATAGGGTCCTTGGTCCGTGGTCCATAGGGTCCTTGGTCCATAAGGTCCATAGGGTCTGTGGTCCATGGTCCGTAGGGTGCTTGGGCCATAGGGTCCTTGGTCCATAAGGTCCATAGGGTCCGTGGTCCATGGTCCGTAGGGTCCTTGGGCCATAGGGTCCTTGGTCCGTGGAACATAGGGTCTGTGGTCCATAGGGTCCTTGGTCCATAGGTCCTTAGGGTCCTTGGACCATAGGGTCCTTTTTCCCTAGGGTCCATGGGTCCATAGGTCCATAGGGTCCGTGGTCCATGGTCCATAGGGTCCTTGGGCCATAGGGTCCTTGGTCCGTGGAATATAGGGTCTGTGGTCCATAGGGTCCTTGGTCCATAGGTCCTTAGGGTCCTTGGACCATAGGGTCCTTTTTCCCTAGGGTCCATAGGTCCATAGGGTCTGTGGTCCATAGGGTCCATGTGGTCCATAGGGTCCATGTGGTCCATAGGGTCTGTGGTCCATAGGGTCCTTGGTCCATAGGGTCCTTGGTCCATAGGTCCTTAGGGTCATTGGACCATAGGGTCCTTGGTCCCTAGGGTCCTTGGTCCATAGGGTCCTTGGTCCATGTGGTCCATAGGGTCCTTGATCCATAGGGTCCACTGGATCCATGGTCCATAGGGTCCATGGTCCCTATTGACCCCGCCCAGGGGTTGGAGCATCCCCATCACTGAGCCCCCAGGGGGGTTTCTGTGGCTCTGGGATCCTGCACCCCACTGTGGTCATAGGGCTGGGGCCCTGAGTCCCTGTGATCCTGCATCCTGGTACCGCCCCGCCCCCGTGTCCCTGCATCCGGGTGTGCTCCTCATGTTGACACGGACACATGAGCCCCATGGCTGCATAAGCTGGTGTGCCCATGTTCCCATATCCATGTATACCTATGTCCCCATGTTCCCATGTCTCCATATCTCCATACCTGTATGTTCCCATATTCCCCTATCCCCATGTCCCACATCTCCATACCCCATATCCCCATGGTTCCCCGACCCCATATCCCATGTCCCCATATCCCCATGGTTCCATGACGCCATGTCCTATGTTCCCATATCCCCATGGTCCCATGTTCCCACAACCCCATGCCCCATATCCCCATGATTCCATGACCCCATATCCCATGTTCCCATGTCCCCATATCCCCATGGTCCAATGTCCCCATATCCCATATCCTCATATTCCCATGGTGCCGTGTTCCCATATCCTCATATCCCCAACCTCACTTCCAAGCCCTCTCCTCCTCCCCAAGGTATGAAGAAGAGATCAACCACCGCACCGAGAAGGAAAATGAGTTTGTGCTTCTCAAGAAGGTGATGTTGGGGACAGGATGAGGGTGACAGGGATGGGAGACAGGGATGGGGGTGACTGGACCAGGGTGATGGGATGGGTGTGACAGGGATGGGGTGACAGGGATGGGTGACAGAGATGGGGTGATAGGGATGGGAGACAGGGATGGGGGTGACAGGGATGGGGTGACAGGGATGGGGTGATTGGATGAGTGACAGAGATGGGTAACAGGGATGGGTGACGGGGTGGGGTGAGGGACGGGGTGATGGGATGGGTGACAGGGATGTGGTGATGGGATGGGGTGATGGGATGTGTGGCAGGGATGGGTGACAGAGATGGGTGACAGGGACGGGGTGATGAGACGGGGTGATGGGATGGGTGACAGAGATGTGGTGCTGGTGCCCCTGGCGCAGGACGTGGACGAAGCCTACATGAGCAAGGTGGAGCTGGAGGCACAGCTGGAGAGCCTGACCGACGAGATCAACTTCCTGAGGCAGCTCTATGAGGAGGTCGGGGCTCACCACAGCCTGGGGGGGGAGACACCCCTTCCCGCCCATGTCCCTGACCCCCCCACCCGTCCCGCAGGAGCTGCGGGAGCTGCAGCGCCAGGTGTCGGACACGGCCGTGGTGGTGTCCATGGACAACAGCCGCAGCCTGGACCTGGCCGGGATCATCGCCGAGGTGAAGGCGCAGTACGAGGACATCGCCACGCGCAGCCGTGCCGAGGCCGAGGCCCGCTGCCAGGTCAAGGTGAGCCCCGGGCTCTGCTGCTCCCGAGCTCCGGACACAGCCAGGGCCGATGCTGAGCCGCCTGGATGGGGTCCAATGGGTCCAAGGCTCCGTGATCCCATGGTCCCATGTGTGAATGGTCCCATGATCCGTGGTTCCATGATCCCGTGGTACCATGATCCCATGGTCCCATGATGCAGTGTTCCCATAACTCCATGTATCCCATGCTCCCATACCTCCATGATCCCATGCTCCCATAACTCCATGACTTCATAACTCCATGTCTCCCCTGCTCCCATGATCCCATAACTCCATGATCCCACAACTCCATGCTCCCATGTTCCCATCACAATTCCATGCCTCCATGATCCCATGCCTCCATGATCCCATAGCACCCTGATCCCACAGCTCCATGCCTCCATGATCCCATAACTCCATGATCCCATGACTTCATGCCTCTATGGTCCCGTAACTCCATGATTCCATGACTCCGTGTCTCTCATGCTCCCATAAGCTCATGACTCCATGATCCCTTAACTCCATGTCTCCCATGCTCCCATGACTCCATGCTCCCATAGCTCCATGATCCCATAACTCCATGTCTCCCATACTCCCATAATTCCATGCTCCCATAGCTCCATGATCCCATAGCTCCATGATCCCATAGCTCCATGATCCCATAGCTCCATGCTCCCATAACTCCACACTCCCATAACTCCATGTCTCCCATGCTCCCATAGCTCCATGCTCCCATAACTCCATGTCTCCCATGATCCCATAGCTCCATGCTCCCATAACTCCACACTCCCATAACTCCATGTCTCCCATGCTCCCGTAACTCCATGCTCCCATAGCTCCATGCTCCCATAGCTCCATGCTCCCATGACTCCATGCTCCCGTAACTCCATGCTCCCATAGCTCCATGCTCCCATAACTCCATGCTCCCATGACTCCATGCTCCTGTAACTCCATGCTCCCGTAACTCCATGCTCCCATAGCTCCATGCTCCCATGACTCCATGTCTCCCATGCTCCCGTAACTCCATGCTCCCATAGCTCCATGCTCCCATGACTCCATGCTCCCGTAACTCCATGCTCCCATAGCTCCATGCTCCCATGACTCCATGTCTCCCATGCTCCCATGACTCCATGTCTCCCATGCTCCCGTAACTCCATGTCTCCCATGCTCCCATGACTCCATGCTCCCATAGCTCCATGATCCCATAACTCCATGCTCCCATGACTCCATGTCTCCCATGCTCCCATAACTCCATGCTCCCATGACTCCGTGCTCCCGTAACTCCATGCTCCCATAGCTCCATGCTCCCATGACTCCATGTCTCCCATGCTCCCATGACTCCATGCTCCCATAGCTCCATGATCCCATAACTCCATGCTCCCATGACTCCATGTCTCCCATGCTCCCATGACTCCATGCTCCCATAGCTCCATGCTCCCATGACTCCATGCTCCCATGACTCCATGCTCCCATAGCTCCATGCTCCCATGACTCCATGTCTCCCATGCTCCCATGACTCCATGCTCCCATAGCTCCATGCTCCCATAGCTCCATGCTCCCATGACTCCATGCTCCCATGACTCCATGCTCCCATAGCTCCATGCTCCCATGACTCCATGTCTCCCATGCTCCCATGACTCCATGCTCCCATAGCTCCATGCTCCCGTAACTCCATGCTCCCATAGCTCCATGCTCCCATAGCTCCATGCTCCCATGACTCCATGCTCCCGTAACTCCATGCTCCCATAGCTCCATGCTCCCATAGCTCCATGCTCCCATGACTCCATGCTCCTGTAACTCCATGCTCCCGTAACTCCATGCTCCCATAGCTCCATGCTCCCATGACTCCACGTCTCCCATAACTCCATGTCTCCCATGCTCCCATAGCTCCATGCTCCCATGACTCCATGCTCCTGTAACTCCATGCTCCCGTAACTCCATGCTCCCATAGCTCCATGCTCCCATAGCTCCATGCTCCCATGACTCCATGCTCCCGTAACTCCATGCTCCCGTAACTCCATGCTCCCATAGCTCCATGATCCCATGACTCCATGTCTCCCATGCTCCCATGACTCCATGTCTCCCATGCTCCCGTAACTCCATGCTCCCATAGCTCCATGCTCCCATAGCTCCATGCTCCCATCACTCCATGCTCCTGTAACTCCATGCTCCCGTAACTCCATGCTCCCATAGCTCCATGCTCCCATAGCTCCATGCTCCCATGACTCCATGTCTCCCATGCTCCCGTAACTCCATGCTCCCATAGCTCCATGCTCCCATGACTCCACGTCTCCCATAACTCCATGTCTCCACACTCCCATCCTCCCCGCTCCCATCCCAACCCCGCTCCCCCCGCTCCCGTGTCCCCGCTGCAGTACGAGGAGCTGCGGTCGGCGGCCGGGCAGCGCGGGGCCGATCTGCGCAGCACCCGCGGCCACATCCAGGAGCTGACCCGGCTCATCCAGCGCAGCCAGGCTGAGCTCGAGGCGCTGCGGAGCCAGGTCTGGGAATGCCGCGGGACACGGAGCGGGGAGACACCGCTCCCCCAGCGCCCAACGGGAACCCTGAGCTCAGGCTGGGGACATGGGGGATGCTGGGGGGAAGGGGGATACGGGGGATGCTGAGGGGTACAGGAGATACCGGGGGGTACGTGGATAGGGGGGAATGGGGAATACAGGGAGGCATGGGGATACTGGGGGCATGGGAATACTGGGGGTACATAGATACTGAGGGCATGGGGATACTGGGGGTATGGGGAATACTGGGGGTACATAGATACTGAGGGCATGGGGATACTGGGGGTATGGGGAACACTGGAGATACATAGATACTGAGGGCATGGGAATACTGGGGTATGGGGATACTGAGGGCATAGGGATACTGGGGTATGGGGATACTGGGGTATGGGGATACTGGCAGCATGGAGGTACTGGGGGTACATAGATACTGAGGGCATGGGGATACTGGGGGTATGGGGAATACTGGGGTATGGGGATACTGAGGGCATAGGGATACTGGGGTATGGGGATACTGGCGGCATGGAGGTACTGGGGGTACATAGATACTGATGGCATGGGGATACTGGGGGTATGGGGAATACTGAGGGTACATAGATACTGAGGGCATGGGGATACTGGGGGTATGGGGAATACTGGGGTATGGGGATACTGAGGGCATGGGGATACTGGGGTATGGGGAATACTGGGGTATGGGGATACTGAGGGTACATAGATACTGAGGGCATGGGGATACTGGGGGTATGGAGGGTGCTGAGGGGCACAGGGAGTACTGGGGGGTCTATGGATACTGGGGAATACAGAGGATATAGAAAGGCATGAGGTGTATGGGATACTGGGACATGGAGGATTATAGGGGGCAAGGGTGTGCTGGGGGGCATGGGGGGGTGGGATGCTGGGGCAGGGAGAGACTGGGGCATGGGGACCCTGGGGCATGGAGATGCTGGGACATGGGGATACTGGGACAGGAGGATGCTGGGACATGGGGATGTGGGGTGCAGGGGATATTGGGACAGGGAGATGCTGGGACACAGGGATACTGGGGCAGGGAGAGGCTGGGGTATAGCGACCATGGAACATGGGGATGCTGGTGCAGGGTGATGCTGACACATGGGGATGCTGGGACACGGGGCTGTGGGGCGCAGGGTGATGCGGGGCAGGGGGCTGTGGGGCACAGGGGTCCCAGCCGGTGCCGGTGCCCCAGCGATCCAGCCTGGACTCAGCCATCGCGGAGGCCGAGGAGTGCGGGGAGCTGGCGCTGAAGGATGCGCGCGGGAAGCTGGAGGAGCTGGAGGCCGCCCTGCAGAAGGCCAAGCAGGACCTGGCCCGGCAGCTCCGCGAGTACCAGGAGCTCATGAACGTCAAACTGGCCCTGGACATCGAGAT